>OZ034970.1:19123133-19155633 GCA_964030785.1 Siderastrea siderea | reverse complement strand
ATGATTAAATTTGGCGTGTGCAATGGCATTCATAAAATAATGATGGTGTACTTCTTTACCGATGCTTAAAGTTCTCATTTTCAAGTGTATATACAAACTTCCAGCTCATTTTTTGCACCTGCCAATGTTTAGCCCAATGGGGAGTGGGGGCAGGCATATTCTAGGGCAACTGTCCTCTGTTGCCATCCCTCATTGCTTAGAAAAAAGGAAACTAATCAGTGCTGGCTATCCACTGGTTTGGTACGTGTACATACTAACACAATTATTCACTTCTGTGTCGGTGAAGAGTGATGGTTATTTACCTCCACTTCGGCAAATAATTGTTTCAAAATTATACAAGTGTCATATGAGGAAGCTTCACTTGAAACATAATTTTGAAATGTCATTTAAGACACAATGTACCAGTTGTCAATAAAACGTTGACAGTATTAATTTTTTTTTTTTTTACCAACAAAGTTCACGATAGCATTATTGTTCTGAGAGCTCGGCATCCCAAGGGGAAATAATTGAACCTACGTGAGTGTTATGGTATCAGCCACTGAAAAAAGTGTCATGCTTTAATAGTCAGAAGATTTTTACATGCTTGGATAGATCTCTTATAGATCTTTCTTTAAAAAAATTAGAAGGAAATACTGTGTATGTGGAGAGTTGTTAGGAGCCAAGGATTGCCCTTGTTAATTAGTGGTAATTGTTCGCTGACAAGTTCGCAGTCGCTCGCTTATGAGAGTGGAGGAAAATTAATAATTAAAATAAGCAGGGGCACAGGGAAAGATGGGAAGAGGAAGAAGCAAAGCTTTCTTGTTTATTCTCCTTCCTATTTTTGTCGTTCCCATTAACCCCGGCTCGTGCTTTGCACTCGTTCCCAAGCCCCCCTGGTCGCCCTTCAAGCTCATTTCCAAGTTCCCCATGTTCGCCCCGAATCCCGTCTCTCTTAGCAAGAAGAGAACCAGGAGGCAGTGATTAACTTGTATGCCAAGAAGGTCACGTGATATCGAAGCGCGTGCTGGTTGCACTCTCATTTCAAGCGATTCTTCCATAGTCTTGTTTCTTACCAAGTAATCAGAGTTTTCTCTCACCAAGATGGAAGAAATCGAAGAAAGCTTTTGGCAAAGAACGGACAGCGAAATTGGCAGAGAGCCATAAGAGTTCATTTTTGTCGACAAGAGAGGTGGTTGCGTTGATGATTTTGCCCTGCATCATTATCTACCTGATCAGAATTTCAAGGAATATGCATAAATTTACATATTTCAATTGTTACCTGAAATGTGGATTGAAAAACTACAATAATGTTATTACCAACCTTGACAACGGCCACTCAACCAATTTAAATCTGGCCATATTGTTGCCAGACAGCTGTTTTACAAAATCGTGTTTGCAAATTTTTATCTCCCTTTCCGTTTTAAAGCTAGACCTTTTTCACACGAAATACTTATTTATTTGTCTGTTTTGAATTCATCTGTTAACAAAAGAAGAACAAATGCACTTTCCAAAAATCTGAGAAACGGTTGTTAGCCACACATGTCAAGAAGCCAATGCGGTGTTACAGCCATGCTCCGTCATGCGTGAACAGTGTTTTTGAAAATCTGAAAGGAGTTTTCAAGTTAAAGGGGTTATGTCACGAGGATTTTGCTATTTTAGGTCAATTCTGTGCTAAAATCATAACCTAGTGCCTTCACTCATACACAAAATACTCCCGTAAAACTATGAGGAAGATATCAAATGAATTTTTTTCAGGGAGAGCTAACCATAATATTTTTTTGGTGATTTTTGAGAATCCACTTCCATCCTTGCCATCGGTAGCAACAGACGACAGGAAACAGTTTCAGTGCCGTAAGATAGTCTTTAATAACAAAGCTAGACCATTATTTTTGGAATTCAATTGATGCAAGACACTTTTTAGCTTTTTAAAAAGATACTAAAATGGCGTGACATAGCCCCTTTAATGCATCGGTTTTGTAAATTCTTCCAGAGTTTTGGATTTTACCACATTTGCAGAAACGAAGAGCTACAAGATATCATTTTATTTGAAATGTTACATATCCAAACAATATTAGGTTTTTATGCATGTAGCGAAGTTATTTTTTTTCCATTAACTAGTGATTTTCAGTGTTTTTCAGAGAGATATTCAAGGTTTCATTCAAATCTCAGATGTTATAAATAAATATTCAAATGTTCATTTCAGTCTTGTGGATTACTGGTCGCATGACAGAGTACGGCAGTAATCTTTTCTTTCTCTTTATTTCTGGAGGGAGTGGAACCTAATTTTTGAAGACATGTACTTCACATGGCAGTTTTTGTAAAAAACAAAAACTAGAGTGATCCATGTGCAGATGGTCCCTTTAAAAGGGTGGCTGATACCTCAATTGTAATTGATGATTAATCGATTAGTTTCTTTAATTAACTGACCTGTGATTTTTTACCATCTGCAGCTGATGCACGGTCCCAGGTTCAGAGGGCTAGATATGAGGCTGCTAACTGGAAATATAAGTATGGTTATGAAATTCCAGTGGACATGCTCTGCAAAAGAATTGCTGACATTTCACAAGTATACACTCAAAATGCTGAGATGCGACCACTGGGTTGCAGTAAGTTTCTTTGTTCTTCTTAACCTGCATAGCAAACGTTTCCGTGGGGCTTTCCACAGGTTTGAAGCCTTTTTTGCTTTTTGGCCGAGCGAAAATCCCAAAAATGCCAGTGCCTCGAACGGATGGATAAACCTACGGAAACACTTGCTGCGCAGTCAGGGGCGGATCCAGGAATTTCTGAAAGGGGGGGTTGTACACTATTGTAGTAACCTTCAACGCCAGTGGTGTGGAAGGCGAGTTACGGCCCCGTGCCTCTGGCACGAGCTCTTAAGGGGTCCGGAGCCATGCCCCTCCCCCAAAAAAATAATGTTTCCGATTTTTCCCTCTAAAACGCCTTTAGAGGGAAATTAAACTAACTAACAAAAAAAAAAATGCTGCTCAAAGGGGGGGTTGCAACCCCCTCAACCCCTCCCCTGGATCCGCCTCTGGCAGTGCAGTTTGTTTGACTACGAGTAGTTGGTCTGTGAAGTTTTATAATCAGTAGAAAAACCTTGGGTTAAAACCATTTGCTTTGAAGTCAAAATAGGTGGTGTGCTGTGTGGATGAATGCAGACTTAACAAATAGCTTATTAAAGACAACAATTCAAAAACGGGGAAAATAGTGCGATTTGTGGATGGAATGATGTTCATCCCTCTACACCCCTTACCAGCTTTCACCCAACTGGCATCCAAAAAATAACTTAACCAGGCAGAAAGGTGCCAACTAATTACTTTTATTTGTGAATTCTGCTATTCAGTGTCCGAATTCTGCTACAGTCGAACCTCCCTGTGTGACCACCTCCCGTCAGCGACATCAGCGTCAGTCAAATCATTGTTGTAAGAACCTCTCGTAGCCGACCTCCTCTCTTAAGCTGCCACTTTTTGGGCTGACAGTTTGAAGTTTTCTTTAGTTAGAAAATCGCTCAGCAAGAGTGCAAGCCTCAGTGATTGCTTTTGTTATCTCAAAGATTGTGCTGTATTTCATCTGCAGCTCTTGCTTTTCTTGTAAATTATTTACTGTAGCAGATGCTGAAAGCATTTTAGCTAATAACTTTGCAACAACTAGATCCTTTTTTCTTTATTTATTTGGATTGTGGTTCAGCAGCAGTCTCGCTTTTTTGTGTTTCGATACAGTTTGTTTTGGACCGCACCTAACTTTGGTCTTGGATTGAACTTTAGTGTGGTTTACATTTTGTGAAAATCGATGTTTTCATGACAACAATAAACAAAAATCCTCAAATACAGTAAAATTGAGATGTTGTGCGATCCAGATTTCGCTTTATACTGGAAAAGCTAATACGAACGCTTTAAGCTGTGGCATAACAAAATATACAAGAACAAGAAATTCTGAAGAATTTACAGGCGGCCCATAGTCTCTCACCTGTCGGCGACGTGCGCCTGCGCACGACGGCCGCCTAATGAAAAATTCTGTATGGTTGATTTGAAATAAATTGCAAATACATTTTAAACCTTATTTTTTGCATCAAAATAGTAAATGCACCGAAAAATAATCGATGCTTTAATGAAATGGCTGGAGAATATGTCTAAAATGTGTCTTTTACTTATTATTCAATGCCAAGCAAGTTTTGTTGACACTGGTGTTTATGATCTCGAGAACGAGTTGTTTTTCTAGGATCGTTTGCATGATAATTTTCTGGTAATTTTTGCAAAAATCTCAGGAACGGCTTGGTGGATTATTTAGAAATTTTAACACGCATGCTTGATGATGTGAACAATTTTATTCTTAAGTAAATACTAATGTATTCAAGGTAATGCGTAAAACATTGTTTCGTGATTTTTTGTGATTTCTTTGTTTTTTGTTGCACTGTGGATTGAAATGAAATGATTCAATGAAATGTAAAATTGTTCACATCATATAGTACGCGTGTTAGATGTTTTTAAAAAAATCTGTCAAGCCGTTTTAAAAATAAGGTGTGGTCCCCCAAAAAACTGTATCGAAACATCTTAAAGGGAAACCAATATTGTATGTGAAAGAAATATATATCATGTGATGACAAAGGGGTGAGCCCGCTCATCCCAAAAATATCTTAACTCTCGGCTTCATTAAGCGGAACTATAGCCTGTAGGCAAGTTAATACGGGGAAAAATTATTTCAATCGTATTTAGTGCTTGTTTTAAGCGGTTTTTTTTCAAATTTCGAATGAATGCTTTGTCATGCAGTTCTCGTTACGTAGCCCAGACAAACCAGAATAGTGACTTATGCTCTTTCAGTTGCGTACTTTAACAGAACATCAAAAGCTGAAACTACGCAACGAAAAATTGCAACAAAAAAGTTCTAAATAGAAAAGTCAACTACAGCCAGGATAATAACAAAAAGCTGATACAATGTGATGTTTCCAATATGGAGGACGTCTTCGTTTTTAAAGGAAAACGTAGGGGGTTGCACTGAAAGCCGATATATTCCAGCACTAAATTTGAAAAAAGGTGACGTGACTCATGGTCCAAATAAGAACC
Source organism: Siderastrea siderea (assembly GCA_964030785.1). NCBI lineage: Eukaryota > Metazoa > Cnidaria > Anthozoa > Scleractinia > Rhizangiidae > Siderastrea > Siderastrea siderea. The sequence goes on along the minus strand of OZ034970.1, from coordinate 19,150,594 downwards.
CTGAAAAACTATTGGAGGTTTACTGTTAGAAGCAGGGAAATAAAAGGGTCAACTGCAGCTTAAATTTCATTTTCTGAAGTAACATTGTTAAGGTGGCCAAACACAGTTTTCTTGTACCTCTGCGTTATTTATCGTTATTTTCAAACCACTGGCAGTTGGGCAGCCAAAGTTGGCAAGGTGCAAGTTCAACTGAAGAAGATGGTATTTTGATATGTTTTATTGGACAAGGTACCGTTACCATGGCAACACAGCTGGTAGTAAACCAGCATTAAATAATGGGTTTGATTTATTTTCAGAAAATCCTGTCGTTAGATTTTTTCCATCATTTGTCTCTAGAAAACTCAGAAAAATACTGGCCTATTGACACTGGTCTCGTGAAATTTTGACAGAGAGATCTTCTGTTATTTTGTGTTTTGCATTTTAACGTTTTCTGAACATGTCCTCTGTCAGATTTCAATTTTTGTTTCCAGGCGAGCTAAGCGTGTTCCGAACTATTATTCTACCAAATTTCATGAAATTCTAAGGAGCGGTTCCGTAGAAATCAGTGCATTTCCACTAAATCGTGCAGTCACAATTTTCTGGTTAACTACGCATGCGCTGCATTTGACAGGATTCTCGATCTTTCTCGATCCATACAAACAATCCCAGAAAGGCAGGGTATTTTCCAAGAGTATCACCTTTAATACCTTGAAAAACAAACGTTTTTGACACATAACAAACTGTTTGATTGTTAAGACGGAAAAAACACTTGCACAATCTTCACTGAACAAAATGAAATGATCGCTGTGCAGGCGCCAACAGGCGCCATGTTTGTTTTTCTCAAAGCCTTATGCGCGCGCGCTTATTCACGTCAGCAGTACAAATCGTAGAGCGCGCGCAAACTGTGTTCAGACACCTTAACTTTGCTGCGATCTCCACCTAAATTATGTATGCACTTTTTTGACAGCAATTTGTTTCGTGGAATTTTGAACACTTGTTTAAAGTATTATTTACTGAGCTAGTAATGTCATGTCATATTTTTTTGGCGCCAGAAAAATTATTGTGAGACAAAATCGTCATCGGTTCTGCATGCATCGTACGCTTATGTTTTCTTAAGGTGATTCCATTCAATTGCATTGCGCATTCTTTTTGCGCATCATTTTTTGCGTGATTAGCGCGCGCACGTTCGGAACCTGGTAGGTTTTCTATGAAAACTGAGTTGTACAGAGAAATGAATTACCGTTTTCTCCAAAACGAACTCGGTGACCCCACTTTTTTATTCCATTTATTTGCCGAAAATACGACTCTGCATGATATAACCAAATTTGAAGAATTTTTTATTATTCAATTTTAAAATATTCCCATTAATTCACTATTACAGTCTGATTTAAGATGTTCCACTGGAAGCGTACAGACGCTCAATTTGCCTATTATTTCATTACTTTCATCTTTACGGTAACTTTAAGGCGTTTTACTGTAACATTGTTTTGCTATCACAAGAATATTGCTTATACTTCATTGCTAGTAATAACTTTGTTAAAGTAGTGGGTTTCTCTGGTACAAGGATAGGTTTTTGATATTGTTGTCGATAGCTAGGAAGGTACCTATATTCTAAATCCCTGTAGCGTGAAATCAGACACGGTGACCCCCTCTTTTTATTTTATTTTTTCAATGTACTAGGTGTAATCAATAACTGTGCAAAGTTTCAACAATTCTCATTACAACTTCTTTTTCGATGGAATCACCTTAAATTTGGATTTTGTTTGTTGTCGTTTTTGTAGTTACTGCGCATGTGCGAGTAACCACCAATGCTATCGCGCCATGTAAGTAAGTAAGTAAGTAACAATGGCAAATCCGCGAATTAATCACGGACGGGAAAAGTAACCTTCGCCAATCTTGGAGATTTTCGGCATCTATTGCAAATGTACTAAGCAACCCCTTAACAAGTTATATTCGTCCAAAATAATATGATGAGACACTTTGATGTTTTTTCTGACACCTACTCCATTTTGAAAGCGATTTCTCTCCGAAATTGTCGGCAAGAACATTGATCGGTAGCTATCGATGCGTGTCGAACAATCGCGCCGCCATCTTGGAGAAATGATTTATTTAAATAAAAGAAGGTTGACTGCTGCACCGGAAGTGTGTGTCGATAGCTCAATTGTTAGTCACAATTGTTAAGTGGAGGCGAGGGAGCGAGTTTGAATCTCTGGGAATTAATTTTTTTTTCCTTTTCTCTCTTTCTCAGTTTTTTTTTTTAATTCAGCTCGGAAAAACACAAACTGAGGGTGAAGGGGTCTCCAACGATAAGTTTGCATAGTTTCAAGGTGTACAAAATTCCCGTTTTCAATAATTTCGTGCGGCTAGTAGTTCATATGTGTCAAACTCATGGTTACCACAGGTCTGCATGTACGTCTGTGATGTAGTGTGTTGAGTAATCCCTGGCTGAACCGGTGTTCACTTTTATGTTGTCTATGTAGTATGTGTAAAGCACATGGCTATTGCAACTTTTCTGTATATTTTGCCAGGTATGATTCTGATTGGAATTGATGATGAAAGAGGGCCGCAGCTGTACAAAACTGACCCTGCTGGTTATTACTGTGGATTCAAAGGTTGCAGTGTTGGTATAAAGCAAACAGAAGCTAACAGCTTTCTTGAAAAGAAAATCAAGAAAAAACATGCATGGACACAAAGTGAAACTATTGAGGTAAAACTACAATACTCACCACTTGTTCAAGTCGTGAAAGTGGTGATTCAAGTGGTGTAACTGGTACGAGTTGTACAAGTCGTGAAGTGGTGAATGTGGGACGTTTCAGTGAAACAACATGAAGCATATATTGATGCCTTTGCATATCATTATAGACACTTAGAATTTGAGCGTTGGTTTAAGGAAGGGTTCTAGTCAACTCGTACGAGTGGTGTAACTGGTGAAACTGTATCTCATTATCGATACTTAGAATTTGAAGAGAGTTTAAACAACTTTTTGTGGAGAACGAGTTGTAGAACTGGTAAAACCGCATCGCATTGTGAAAGGGTGGAAGTCAACTCGATGATCACCATACAGTTGGTTACATGCGATACGTGAGCCATCTTAGTTTGAGTTTTGCGGTTTTGAATGGAATTAAATATTCAAAGTCGGTCTTTGAAATTTGCATACGTACGTTTGTGGTTTATTTATAGAATGAAAACAGTTCGCGGTAGTTTGTCGGGCGTGTGGGAATTCGGGCTTAAATAGCGTTTAGTATCTTTTCCATGAGTATGTAACAGAAATAAATGTCTACTCTGTAGTCTAACAACATTCGTTATATGAGAAATTACAGTTTGATCCGATTAGAATATGGTATATCGAACGGAAATGGGAAGAAGCATTAGGAAGTGTGGAACGTTCATTGTGTTGTGTATGATTCCGAAATGTCAGGGAAACTTTGGTATGAGGTTTTAAAACATGCACTGTAATGTTTTATTTAGTGGTATGATGCAGGTGGCGTGCTATTCAGTTTGGTCGTAGTGGAGGCATCGGAATGGCGTTTATGTAGTCGCGCGATACTATACGTGCGCCTGAATAACGAGGCATAATCATAGTTGTCTTACCTTAGCCAGTTTCACAATGCTTCAGTAGAAGCAGTAATCGAAATAACAGTTCGCTTTTAAAACTCTATTATCAGTTTGCGCGATGCTTACAGAACGAGTAATGGACATATTATCGTCTTTTATTTCGTGTACCTCGCTCACTTCGCACGTATGTCTTTCGTGTATCTCGCTCGCTTCGTACGTACGCTTAAATACCAAGGCAAAATCATAGTTGTCCGCCCTCTATCTCGCTTCAAACCAATTATCAATTTGCGCGACGCTTATAGAACGAGTAATACACATATTATCGCCTTCTATCTCGCTTCGAACGTATGTCTTTCGTGTATCTCGCGCGCTTCGTACGTACGCTTAAATAACGAGGCCCCAGTTTCACAAGGCTTCAATAGAAGCAGTAATCGACATAACAGTTCGCTTTTACGACCCTATTATCAGTTTGCGCGACGCTTATAGAACGAGTAGTAGACATATTATCGTCTTCTATTTCGTGTACCTCCACTGTACCTCGCTCGCTTCGAACGTATGTCTTTCGTGTATGTCGCTCGCTTCGTACGTAGCTTAAATAACGAGGCAAAATTATAGTTGTCTTCCTTTGGACAGTTTCACAAGGCTTCAGTAGAAGGAGTAATCCACATAACAGTTCGCTTTTAGAACTCTGTAATCAGTTTGGGCAACGCTTATAGAACGAGTAATAGACAGGTTATCGTCTTCTATTTCGTGTTCCCGCGTATGCGCATGAGCTCGGTGTTCGGTTTGTTTCATGCAACGAGTGTTTTGGGGTCATACGCTTAAAGAACGAGGCACAGTCGCGACTCGTACGAGTTGACCGGGCCCCTGCCTTTCTTAATGAGATACAGTTTCACCACTTGAACGAGTTAAACGACTCGTACGAGTTGACTGGGCCCCTGCCTTTCTTAATGAGATGCAGCTTCACCACTTGAACGAGTGGTACGACTCGTGCGAGTTGAGTGGGTTAATGAGATGTGCCTTAATGAGACGCAACGACAACTAACACTTCATTTTATTTCACTGAAAAATACCATATCACGGCTTGAACAAATCGAACCACTGGTAACCATTGTTTTACGACTCGTACGACTGGTACGAGTTGAATCACCACTTTCACGACTTGAACAAGTGGTGAGTATTTGGACATGCTTGCAGTAACCGAGATTGAGAATTTAATGATACAATATATTACCTCATTGTTACTAATTTTCGAGGGGACTAAATTTCGCGAAAATCGAAAAAAAAATTTTCGCGAGAGGTTGGACATGAGATCAGTCCGCCGACCTCTGCACAAAATATGTTAATGTTGACTGGCTCAGGCTCTCTGGCTCGCTGGCTTTTTGCGTGCGAGCCCATCGGTCCAACGTAAAGTGAATCACGAGATAAAATTAGCGTATTTCTGCGCAGAGGTCGTCGGACGAATGCCGACATTTCATCTCATGTGCAAGAAGCCCAAATTATTACCACTTTATGGTGAGAAACGTTGTATTTCACCTGAGTAGCAGGGTTTATTGACCTGTGTTGAAAACATAGGGTCTTAGCCAGCGTGAAGTTTTTCGCTTTCTATGTTTGTTTGTTTGTATGTAGGTATGTATGTATGTATGTATGTATGTATGTATGTATGTATGTATGTATGTATGTATGTATGTATGTATGTATGTATGTATGTATGTATGTATGTATGTATGTATGTATGTATGTATGTATGTATGTATGTATGTATGTATGTATGTATGTATGTATGTATGTATGTATGTATGTATGTATGTATGTATGTATGTATGTATGTATGTATGTATGTATGTATGTATGTATGTATGTATGTATGTATGTATGTATGTATGTATGTATGTATGTATGTATGTATGTATGTATGTATGTATGTATGTATGTATGTATGTATGTATGTATGTATGTATGTATGTATGTATGTATGTATGTATGTATGTATGTATGTATGTATGTATGTATGTATGTATGTATGTATGTATGTATGTATGTATGTATGTATGTATGTATGTATGTATGTATGTATGTATGTATGTATGTATGTATGTATGTATGTATGTATGTATGTATGTATGTATGTATGTATGTATGTATGTATGTATGTATGTATGTATGTATGTATGTATGTATGTATGTATGTATGTATGTATGTATGTATGTATGTATGTATGTATGTATGTATGTATGTATGTATGTATGTATGTATGTATGTATGTATGTATGTATGTATGTATGTATGTATGTATGTATGTATGTATGTATGTATGTATGTATGTATGTATGTATGTATGTATGTATGTATGTATGTATGTATGTATGTATGTATGTATGTATGTATGTATGTATGTATGTATGTATGTATGTATGTATGTATGTATGTATGTATGTATGTATGTATGTATGTATGTATGTATGTATGTATGTATGTATGTATGTATGTATGTATGTATGTATGTATGTATGTATGTATGTATGTATGTATGTATGTATGTATGTATGTATGTATGTATGTATGTATGTATGTATGTATGTATGTATGTATGTATGTATGTATGTATGTATGTATGTATGTATGTATGTATGTATGTATGTATGTATGTATGTATGTATGTATGTATGTATGTATGTATGTATGTATGTATGTATGTATGTATGTATGTATGTATGTATGTATGTATGTATGTATGTATGTATGTATGTATGTATGTATGTATGTATGTATGTATGTATGTATGTATGTATGTATGTATGTATGTATGTATGTATGTATGTATGTATGTATGTATGTATGTATGTATGTATGTATGTATGTATGTATGTATGTATGTATGTATGTATGTATGTATGTATGTATGTATGTATGTATGTATGTATGTATGTATGTATGTATGTATGTATGTATGTATGTATGTATGTATGTATGTATGTATGTATGTATGTATGTATGTATGTATGTATGTATGTATGTATGTATGTATGTATGTATGTATGTATGTATGTATGTATGTATGTATGTATGTATGTATGTATGTATGTATGTATGTATGTATGTATGTATGTATGTATGTATTTTTGATTGGGGGGGGGGGGGAATCTCATGTGAGACGGGCGGGAATGCTCGTCGGAAAATTTAAATTAAAGCTATGCTAAATCAGACGGAGAACGCGAGACGACGAGCATCCATGCACCTTTCACATGGGAGTACACCCCCCGGGGAATTTATGTGGTACTATGTGGCACCAATCAGATTGAGGCTACTAAGCTAAGAGTACATTCTACCAATGAAAGAGCTGGTTAGAACCCGCTTACTGAAGCTGAAGGTCAGACAAGGTTAAACTTACCGGCCATGTTGAATATACATATGGGGACGGAAACGATCAGCGCAAATGTGCTTTTCTACTTTTTCCTCTCGAATATTATATTTTCAGTAAAGGCTTGGTGTGGTGGAATTGATGGTAATTTCCTAACGCTGTTGTAAGGGCAGGTAAAATTGAACTTTGTCGTGGCCAAAGGTGGAACGTGAGTACGTGACAAAAACTATTAACATCGTTCCAAAAATAGACTTGTTGACGAGAAACTGTAATTTAATTTGTTCTTTTATGATTTGTGTTATGAAACAGCTGTTTTGGTTATGTATCTTTGAGCAAGATGTTGGTTGAAAAGATTGTATCTGTGCTTGATACGGATAATTTTGACTGTACTTTGCAAGGTTTTTGAAACAGCTTTGTTTGGTAATTTGAAATTTATAGGGACTTGTTTATAAGATTGCAATTTGCATAAATTAGCTTGTTTATTCAAGCGTGTCTGTAGGTTTTTAAACCTGTTTTCTCTTCCCATAACGTGGTTTACTTTTAGTTTACGATGTTGTGGCGATGATTTATATCAGTCATATCCACAGATTTTCCAGCCGTCATAGAAATGATTTCTTTCTTGGCTTTTTCATATACGGGATCCTATAGTTTTTGAAATTTTTTAGCGACGTGTTTAATTTAAGATAGCAATTTGCATAAATTAGTTTGGTCATTCAAGCGTGTCTGTAGGTTTTTAAACCTGTAATGTATACGGTTAAGTTTTACTAAGTTGTGTCCATGATTTGTATCAGTCATATCCACAGATTTTCCAGCCGACATAGAAACGATTTCTCTCTTGGTTTCATAATATACAGGAACATATGGCAAGAAAATTTGTTTGAAAAACAACCCAGGCCTTGCCCTCTTTCGATCTTCAATTTTCATAAACAAGTTTGTGCAACTGGGAGTGCCAATGACTGTCCTCTCCTCAAACTATTATCTACTACACTTGTTTCTTTCACATCTTGTTGTGACCTCGATTTATATTCTTCAGTAATATGCCGACAATCATTAGTTGACCTTAACTGAGGTTTCAGTTTAAGATTTAATTTGAAATTTTTATGCAGTCGTTTTGTTCTAGTGTCAGTTTGACGTTTTAGCCTGTAGCCTACTAGCCCGATGGTTGCTCTATCTCCAATTTTGGTCCAACTGGGTTTTTAGCGGGATGTTGTTTTGCATTCCAAGGGTATTGCTGAGTAAACGAAAAAGCTGTTTTAGGCCCAGTTCAGACGCCGTACCTCTCATGTGCCGTACCATATACATTTTTGCTCCTAGGTCGTATTTAAGCGGCAAGCTTAATTGAAATCTGTCGAAAAAACTCATTTGGACACCGTACAACTGCCAAAAAACTACGTACTACTTGGTACGGCACATGAGAGGTACGCCGTCTGAATTGGGCCTTATGCACTCAGTGTGCTATAGTGGAGGGGGAAGTATTTACAAGAATGATCGCATGTATTGTTTTGTCCTCAGAGTATGTCTTCAAAATCCCAAATAGCGAGGATGAGACTTGTCATTTCAACATAGGTCAAGCACGCAATGCGTGCCTATGTTTCTGGAGCGCGGCTTTGCGGGATTTCCGCAATTCGTATATGTAATCGCATGAGGCCGAGTAGAATTAAGGATAAATTTTCACTTGTATTTTCAAAGTTTTCACAAAATTGCCCGAGTCGCGTAGCGACGAAAACTTTTCATTGCACGTCGAAACACAATCCGCCGCCGGCACTCGGAATAAACAATTCTCCACACAAGCAGTTTATTAAACTGCTACTCAGCGTCCAGAACAAAAAAAGAAACTGTCTTTTATGCATATGTTCATCTTTTGAGATAATTACAATTCTAGTTCGTTGACAAACTCACACTCAAAACTCAAACTAAGTAAATTTATTTAAGGTTACCTGAGTTGCGAATCGAAGCGACCTCTCGCTCGCTGAATTAACCAAGGTTTTCGGTAGTTTTAGAACAAATAACCATTTGCTGTTTCCCGTAAAACGTTCAGGTTCACCTTCTGGAATTTTTCTTCGAACTATCACCCGATTTCCATACCATTTTGCCAACCAACTCGGGTAATTTTAAACTCTGAAACTATATTCTTGTGTTGAACAACTCAAATCCAATTCAAAATCTGCTTTTCGTTTCAAGACGCTTACAAAATGCAAATGGCGCGCTCTCGCGCTTAGCCAATCAAATGCGAGTATTTTTGGCGCTTGCCCAGTCAGGAGTCCGTAATTTTGCCCTCGTTGGAAAGAAAATTAAGAAAAACTGCCCCCTGTCTCAACCAATCAGCAATCAGTAATTTTGCCCTCTTATGTTATAAGAAAAAAAATGCCGCATAAAATTAAAGTTGGCGCGTCAAATGGGGTGCACGAAGTTGTGCCCAAGAATAAGTACTAATTTTTTGAAATAAAAGATTTGAAAACATCACTGACGATAAGATTGATATGACCGCCGCTCTACACTTCAAAATTTATAACCTCTTACTGTTTCAATTTCCTTTCCTTCTTCGTTTGTATCTGTGTTCATATTGTGCACTATCTTGAGTTGCTTCTGAGTTATTCCTTATTCCATATATAACGATAATAATAAAAATAACAACAGGGAAAGTCAACGTTTTCAAGCGGCGAGAGCCATTATTTTACGAGACAATTATCCGGGATTCTGCAGTTACTCGAGTCCAGGCCTTCTCAGTTGCTCCTTTCTTGGGCCCCCTTTCTTGAAAAAGGGCCCCCTAAAATTTCAGAAGGGAGCCCACTGGGCCCTCATTGGCCAATTTCTAGAATAAACCCTGGAGTAGCTTCCTGTTTTTGAGTGATGGAAGTGATGTCGAAAATGACGATTACTTGGAGAACAAAGGAACTCCTAGCCCTTTTTTTTCAGTAAGCACATTTCCCAGTAAAATGACTTGCTGCTCTGTTTCGAAGAATTCAACTTCAACTAACTTGTTTTTAATGCTAAAAATGTGGTGTTCCTACTACAGAAACATCAGAGAAGTAAAATAGCAATTAAATTGTGCAAAGAAGTGATATCCGCGTTTCCTAGACTATGTGTGGCTTATTTCTCTTCAGCTCACAGCAACCTTCCCTTCTTTTTCTGAAACTTTTATTATGGTCACCTCGTTCAATTTTAAAGAAAGTTTGTTGCGTTACGGCATTTCATTTCGGAAAAGGTTTCATTGTTCTACGAATAAACGGCTGTAGTGCTGAAGCGAAAGTATTGATAAAGGTTTGTTTATGGGCGAATATTTACTATCAATTGCAAATTCGACAAAGTAACCAATCGTAGACGTGGCAGTTTCCCGAGCGGTCAGAGGTCACGGTGTCCAATTTGTTCGAACGTGTATTGTCTGAATGCTTTTAGTAACAATGCGTGTAAGAACTAGGCAATCTTCTATAGTTCTGCGGCATTTCGCTTTCCCCACATAAGATTGTTTAGGTTTCCTTACTGAGAATACATCAACCTATGGACAACACGTTTTTGAAATAAAATGTACTGAAACTTTATTTTAAAGCGATATTTGTTTTGTGTTACAAGATTTTATCCAATCATGAGACTCCAAAACAATGGCCAAGAAAGGCTTCTAATTTTCCATGTTTCCCACATAGAAATTTTGCTGCATTAAAACTCAGAATAGTTTTCACTAAAAGGGAATCAATAAGTAAACTAGAGAGAAATAAATGCGCTACCTGATGAAATGATAGTAGATTTTCATGTTTTAGCCAATGAGGTGGACCGTTTCAACAATATCACAATTAACACCTTTCTGCATTCCTTGCCGTTGGGTTGCCTAGTTCTTACTAGGACCATTACTTAACGTTTTCGGTTGTTTACGAAAAACTTTGCTATCTTTTGTTCTCAATTAGCGCTGTGATTGGTCACTTTTCTTCCAACTGGCCCGGTTCGAGTAGCCGCACAATACGTTTGGTACGTGATTTTGCAACTCTCAAGGTTCTAAACAACCAACAGAATTGTTAGATCTTTCAGTACAGATGTCAGCGTGACATTCGATAAATTCTTTTCTGTAAGGGATTCTGCGATTTGTGACGTTTGCAAGTGGAGTTATGGGTTGGAGTTGATGCATTTCACTTATTACAAATAAAAAAAGGGTTCCACTGGACAAGTGTGTCCTTCAGACAATGAGCCTGCATGGTGGCCCTGACAGACTTTTGCATTTTACAAGAGAACACGCCGATTTTAATTCTTACCAAATTTACTTACTAGCCTTGTAACCGTCTTCTTCTTGCCTTGGAGCTCGACAAATTTTTGCCACAGGACACAGTTCAATTGAATCAAACCTGTATCAAATGGAAACCGTACTGAGCAGACACCGTCTGTTAAACGGACAGTGGGACTTTGCCGATCTGTTTGCACATTAAGGACGGTGCCTCCTTTTGTTGCTGCGCATACGTTCTGCGCATCCCGGGATATTCGGGTTTCTTAAGGGATTCGCCCATTAATACAGCAATATGTTTGCGTGGTTTAAGACTATGTGGAAAACGTAGATCTTAGCAAGGGCTATCAGAATCCAAAAAGAAAATTGGGGGTAACCACGCATTTTTCAGAGATAATTGAGCTTAAATTTTGAAAGAAATTACCATACATTCTTTGTATTTTAGCGCTTTTTTAGAATTATGGTTGCTTAATTATCTCTGAAAAATGCGTGGTTACGCACTTTTTTCTTTTTGGATTCCAATAACCCTTGCCAAGACCTACTTTTTCCCCACAGTCGTAACGTTTCCAAAAATACATCTGTATTAGGAGGTACCGTCATTAAAGGGTATAAAAAACGTGTTGTCACTCACGACAGTAAGTAGAATCATCTCGGACAAAGAAAGCGCGCGTTATTTGGAATTGAAGACTGGAACCAGGAAGAAGAGTATCATCCACCGACAAAGAGACCAGCTATATCGGCGTTCTCATTATCATGGAAAGGAGGATCTTCCATTCAATAAAATAAATGTTTTGCTTGAGAAATTCGAAATTAAATCAGTTACGAATCCGTGGAAATCAGCAACACCCTCTCTCTTGTTCGTTTAAATTGAAGTAACGTTGCCTGACACGCGGTTTTAGCGGGTTTGTTTGTCTCGAATAGCTATTCTTATTTTATCAGGTGAACTTAACACCGTATATCTATATAAATAAGACGAACGGATACAAACGCATCGTTGAACTTGAAAACGCATCCCACGACTCAGCGAAGCATTTTGCACCAAATTTCACGTTTTGTGTGGGAGCTATTGAGCGAAAACTAGACTGAATATTCCCATATGGTGTCCGGGTTTCTCCTGTAGTAACGTCAATGCACAGGAAATCGCATGCTTTTTAGTTGTGTAATAATCGTGTATCTAATAAACAACAGTTCACCTGCGATTTACCTTGAGTCGGTTTGGAAGGGATTTGCTCGTCGGAAACTTGACTCTAGAGAAACGTAAATTGTTCCAACGATTAACCATTACCTCTCCCATTAAAACGTCTGTGGTTTCCGTTACAGTTGTTTTCATTAAGAGAGGAGCCATTGTAGGTTTTCTGTTACGTAAAATAGCCATTTGTCTGGTACCATTTTATAACGTTCATTCCCACGCTTTCTTTTCTTCATGTTCTGGCATGTGATTCTCGAGACTTTTCGTGTCGATTTCGAGCATGATACTTCACGCTGTATCTTGAAAACAAAAGTTTATAAGCAGAAAAATTGGCAAAAAGTTAAATATTTCTTAACTAAGACATGTTAAAATAACAGTTTTGTACAATGAGTGGTTCATATTTTTACAAATGACTTTTCGGGGCCTTCGACAAACCTTTCGCACCTGGCATGGGCAGTCAGGTAGGAATAGGAAGATTACATCCTGGTCAATTGTGAATTCGTATTGTAGCCGTACATGGTGAAAAAATAGGCGTGAATAGATGAAATGCTCATATCTGTCAACTAATATGAAAAAGAGTGAAGGAGCCTCGCGGTGATGTTGGCACCTTAACCTGCTGCAGAGAAAGCGTAATTAATATTCGTAATCTAATAATTATTAGCGGTTTGAAATGTTTTGGAACCTACTAGATGTGGTATTTTTAATCTGTATTTTATTTTATTTTTTAATCTATTTTTTTATCTTATTTATTTATTTTATTTATTTATTGTAACAGTTCACATTTACACAGGTTCACATGACTAAACATAAATAAATAAATAAATAGCTAAATAAATAACTAAAAGAAAAAAAGTAGACGGATAGCAGGATAAAAAAAAGGGGAGGAACCCGGCTAAAAAAATACTTAAGCAAAAATTAATTTTGGATTAAAGAAAAGGAGGAGATTAAAGTTGTGTAAGAAGCCACTTCTTATAGTGGTTGGAGAATTTTGCACCATCTCTGCTGAAATTGGTTCTCTGAACCTGTCACCATAGAAACTTGTTTTTCAATTTCAAAATTGAATTTCAGCCGTTGCACGTATTCTCCGATACATGGAGAGACATTCTTAAATTTACAACAATAGATATAATATCTTGCAAGGAGCAAACAGTGGTTTAGTAATACATCATCTTCCTCTCCTCCGAAGCCTAAACATTTATACATGTCTAAAACGTGCGAGGCTGGTATAAGATGGATTGAAACAAAAAATTCTTTCACACTTTGCCAAAAAGATTTTGTAACTGAGCATTCCCAGTAAAGATGAATTAGTGTTTCCTCGTCTGTTTTGCACAAGTAACAAAGAGCTGTATCCGATATTCGAATTTTGAAAAGAAAGGAATTCGTTGCTATACGTGTGTGGAGGAATTTGAACTGGAAATTCCTTAGTTTAGTACTTACTGCGCATATCCTTGGAAGTGAATAAATAAAAGTCCAGTTCAAATCCTCCACAGGTTGAAGTTTACAGTCTCTTACCCATTTTTCCTGACTCTTTCTAGGGCGAGTAGATTTTTTATTTATTAGAATTTCATAAGCTAATTTGGTTGGCTTAGATGCTGCAAACAGTTTTTGTACTGAAATCCCTTGATCGTTTTCACTTTGTGATTTCATTTTCAAAGTCTTCATGGCGGACCTTATGGCCGAGGCTACTCCATAAAATTCAAGGAAGGAAGCATGAAAATAATACTTCTCTTTAAAGTTTCTATAAGTTATGACCTCATACTCATCATTCATGAGGTCTTTGATATTTTTTACTCCGGCTTTTGCCCAGTTCTTGTAGAAGACAGCCTCTCCAGCAATTCTTACTAATGAGTTGTTCCATATCAGACTACCACTAAAGTCACGTTGGGAGTCAAAAGAATCTCTGTAGTTAAAGTCGGCCCAAATCTCTATAAGTTCTTGGAGGAAATTATCTTTGACATTGAGTTTCGTAGCATCTTTTTTACTCAAGTTCCCAAGAAAAACTAACTTGCCTCCCAATTTAGAAAGATGGAAATCAAAAAAACACTTCCGTTTAGATTTGCACTCATCAGAAATAAATTTTAATATCCACGCAATCTTCAAAGATTTATTAAATTCCATTATGTCTAACATTTTTTGACCACCATCGCAATAATCAGCTATCATTTCAGTCCGTTTAGTTTTGTCCCCTTTCCCATCCCATAAGAATTTGAAAAGCAGGTCATTTGTTGCTTTTAACGATTTAGAACATGTACATAGTGACGACATAACGTATACAAGATGAGATGCAGCTAAAGCCGTTATAACTGTAATTTTTCCCGAAAGCGTTAATCCCTTATTCTGCCAATTGTTAAGGATATCCTCAACTTTCCAAACCTTCTCTTCATAATTCATTTTCATACCTAAATTTTGGTCCGTACAAAACCAAACACCTAAAGCCTTAACTTTGCCATTTGCCCATGTCAAGTTTTTTTCTGGGCACATAATTTTATTTGAACCTGTCTTGGATCCTATCCAAAGAACTTCAGTTATCTAATTTTTTAATTTATATTTGTAACGCGCATTTGAAAACCTATGTTGAATTTGCGCGCTATAAATGCATATTATTATTATTATAATTATTATTATTATTATTATTATTATTATTATTATTATTTTTATTATTATTAGGCGATGAGGTTGAGGTGTCTCGTTTAATGAATTCTATTTCTCTTTCTACAGACCGCGATCAGTTGTCTGTCATCTGTGTTGTCTGCAGATTTCAAACCATCTGAATTAGAAGTTGGTATTGTCACAACTGATAATCCGCGTTTTAAGTAAGTAACAAACTTTTAATGGATTTGCTTATCTGTTTGCCAAGGTAGTTCCCCTTATGCCGGAAGCTGATTCCTGAAATGCCAGTAAAGTTAGGTTGTCTCAAAACTGCCTTATGCGCTTACCTTTTGGCCTTTACGCTTGTTATGTCATTGTTGGGATATTTATGAAAGATTGGTTGCATTTCTTGGTAGGAAGCTTACTGAGGCTGAAATTGATGTACATTTGGTAGCCATTGCTGAGCGAGATTGACAAAACACTGCAGACTACAGAGTACAAGCTGCTGGGAGCATTAACAATTCAGAAGACCTAAACAAGCAAGTCCCGCTGTCTTACACAGGCACACCTAAAAAGCTCTCTCGTATATATTTTTTGTCAGCGTCTTGAACTACTATAATAAAACTTCAATTCTTTATGTACAGTGATCGCTCTTTCTCTTTATGTTTCTGACCAATTTCAAACCAAATCTTACTAAGCAAAAACAGCAGCGACGCTTGTAAGGTAAAAAAAAAATCGTGTAGCGTTTTGTTAAATTACCCTGAGCCCGCCGGTATTTAGGATATTTAACAATTATTCTACGAGGGCGCGCTGGATATCAAATGATAGATAACGCGCCGAGTTGGTTATAATCGTTTGATATCCAGCAAGCCCGAGTAGAATAATTGTTTTATTAAAAACTTAACCACTATTAAAAAAAATGCAAGAAAGAACGGGAAAAAATGAGAAAAGAGATAAAAAGGGAACAAGAATCGATCACATGACTGAACGAAAAAGGCGCCAAAACCTTGCGAAGTGTTGCAGCGTTTCATTGCAAAGCTGAATGAATCAATGTGAACAAAGTAGCATAAGTTTTGGTAGAAATCCTCTAATTATTGGCTCTGAAATATGGCAAATGTTTGGTTTTCCCTGAAACATTGTTGTAATCATCGTTCAAAGCGGATTGAAGCCGTACGATTTGACCATATTAGCTGCTGGAGTTGAAACGGAACAACTTTGTTGTAATCTGTTCTCACAACGCGGAGCCATCATGTGCGAGTTTGATCGAACTGAAGACAGAACTAATTTGAACTTGAAGAGGTAATTTCCGTGCAGCTCAGAAGCAAGATTACTGTTGCGAGGAACATTAGAATTCACCGTTATAGTTTGTTAAACGCAAAGCACAAAATGTAGTGGTTCTTGGTTTAGACGGGTTGCGGACGGAATGGTAAATTCAAACAACTGCAAAAGCGATTCAACTCTGTTTACATGGCATCCGATTTCTGTTGGGCCTGTTGGAACACAGAGATGCAACGAGTGCAGGTAAACCAATGTTAATTTTGCGTGTTAAAGCCGAAAAAAATCTCACCCTTCGTTCCTTCTTGGTAGTTTGCAGCTGTAGTTTGTTTAGTAAGCTTACTTGTTTAGACTGCTTCATGAATTTCGCACCCGCCGACTCGCCATGAATGTCATTCTCGTCCCCCAGAGCTACGCGGATTTTTTTTTAAATTACGTCTCTTGTAGCTCTGGTAACGGCCAAAAATTTATTTTTTTTGATTGGCTGATTAAAACTGTATGCGCAATAACGTTAAAATTTTTTTGGCTTCTACGCATAACGTTTTATTTCCGGTTGAATTAATCAGGGCATTAATTAATATATTGACTTCATCAATTTCCACGCAAAGAATGTGGCTTAGGGCAGATTAAGCGACCACATTTTGCTGTCTGGTTAAGCACATAAGAATTCAAAGCGTTAGAGATTGTCGCTAAATGCCAGCGATTCTTTTCTCGCTACTGCATTTTCTACAAAACTACAACTTTGCCATAAATAAACTTACGTGTAACTGTCTCATCAACTTTTGTAATGACCTCTTGATGTCGATGTTTAAAAACTTGGGCGCCAAATTCTTCTGGAAATTTTCGATGGGTAAAACGTAATACAATGTAGCATTTAGTGGTGAAACGATAAGTACACAATTGACATTCTAACACATCAGAAACCAGACGAATGTAATAAAATAACTGTATAATTCAGTATAACGCAAATGCAATACCTTTATTCAGGCAAGATACAAATCCAAACCTCGTGAGCAAAATGCAGGGACAATCGTTCTTCTGAACAACTACGGCACGAGAGGCAGCTTTTAAGTTTGCTCCTTTTAAAGCTCCAGATTTTCCTCTAATTGCAGGAGATTTAGAGGGTTCCGAACAGCTTTTCCATGACTCGATCGATCGATCGATAGGAATTCAAATTTCTCGGCTGTCAGAATTGTCATTCCCAGAGCCCGGATGTCGTGAATTTCACGACATCCGGTAATGGCTGATACCAGAGCCCTACGATCCCACCGCTGAGAGAACAGATCGTAGGCTCTGGGAACGAGAATGCCATGAATGTGTGATAGTTTTTATTAAATGCTTCTGCCCATTTCACTGTGTTTTATTTTATGTCTTGTCTTGATATTTTGAAGTGGAAAGCCTTCCTGATAAAACCTACCGTTTGTTCAATTTTAATGACCGACGTGACGATCGAAGAAAGAAGTTACTTGTAAACACAACACTTAATGCTTAAGTTAAATTTATATTTCTGCACAGTTTCTTGAAACAATTTTGACTTGTGTTAGACGACGCTGTTGGAATTTCTGCTTAATTTAAATTCCCTGTCAAGTGATGTTTCTCGTCCATTTTTCTCGCCGGGTTGCTCGCGAGGAAAAAACTTTCAGCTCACTTTGTCATTTTGTTGTTGAATGTTCATTGACCATATTTGGTCGCAGCAGGTATATGAGCTGATAGCCTAGCTCCGTTCAGCCAATCAAAATGCCAGAAATCCAATATACCTAGTCCAGTTTTTGATAATTGTTATTATTTTAGTAGTCACTTTGGATGGGATTTATTGCCACAGCTTGCAATGTTACTCGATCGATCGATCATTTGTTTGACATCTTTCTTTTTAAAGGCTTTTCTACATCACTGGGATAGTTCTCGCTAAAGCTGCCCCCGCTGTTGAGTGAACATGCCGTGAATCTCATTTAGCAATATCCCGTTCGTTTTGCAGTTTTGGTTGTTGGATTCCCTAGCAAGATGTGAACTGTTGTTAGAATTTCTGGTTTTAGTATATAAAGTCAAACGTCTCTTTACGGACCTGGGTTCGCCTCTCCATTGCGGACATTTCTCCTAGGTCCCGAGGAAACAAAAAAACGTTGTACAATCCCTCTACTTCTCTGATAATGCGGACACTTTGGTCTGTCCCTTTGGCGTCCGTATCAAGGAGGTTCGACTGTACCAAACCGAGCCTTGCCAGCGCCAAATAGTCACTTTATTTCTGTCCAAACTTGCACTGGATTGCACTTCAAAGGGGACAAATTCGCGTAAGGACGCTACTCGACCACGCAAAACTCAGTAGCTGTTTTTAGCGGAGCTCCTGTGCGAGCCTTCGGCCCGCAGAGCGGAGCCCCATACTCATAGAAATTAGAATATATATATCCATGCGAGTTCGCGTCGACATACTGGTGAAAAATGGCGGACTACCCTCGAACCAGCGTTTTGATCAAAACCATCGTTTTTGAGGCGTTAGATAAAAAAAATGTACAAAGTTATCGATGGCATCTTAACGAAAGAAAACCATTTAAGCGTTGCATTGCTCTAAATTACTTCGAACAAACCGCAAGTAAAAATTGTACACCACCAGTATGTAAACGCGGAGCAATCACAAAATTGAAACTCCACTACACAGCAGACATACATTCCAATAGGTTTATTTTGATGCATTTCGGCCCAACACCAACGGCACTACCAAACATTTACAATAATGTGAGTACAATAATACAAATGTACAATATAAGTTTAGTCAAAATCCATAAAATAATACAATGCTAATGACGAACCAGAGCTGAGCAACCACTCACATAGAAAGAAAAACTGTGGTTAAACGGTGGCCAGAAAAAAACCTGTCACCCCAAAAAAACCTCTGGGGAAAATATGTGGCAGGAAATCTGGGTAGGATCCAAAGCTCAAACTCTATAACCCACCCTACGAGGCCCTATATAGTGCTGTACAGTAAGTACACTAGGTGCTGAAGTTCTTATGCGGTAAGTGATAGCATAAAAAAAAATTTTGAAAACAACTAAAGGCGAGTGGTGCAGGCCTAGAATGACAAACCAGTGCAATACTTCGTTTATAACGAAGTACGGTACCCACAATGCACTACAACAATAGTGCCCAGCCCCTACCCTGCCGTTCCCGTGCCGTCGAAATATTAATTAACCGGCCGTCACCATGGCGACCGCCGTTTATAAAATGAACACAGTTTTTCGTGAAAGCAAGTTGGCGTGACAAACGAAGAAAGTGCTGTAAAGCTTGTGGTACGGGTACTCAAGAGTGGTACTGTCTTATATAAGACGTATGCGCATATTAGTCTTCTGAATGTTACCTTCCTATGTTTGTGTCTTTTAATTTACAGTATTTAAGATATGAACGGCGAAGGGTTGTTAAGTTTAGGGTTTTTTGTATTTGTCTTGTATAACGCATGCGCAATTGAGTAAAGGAGCTAATAGGATTGAATGCGAAATTGGCTGTGTTGTCTGATCTAGTTAGTGGTTATAGTGAAATCTTTTTTAGCGCAGGAGTTTTTTTTTATTGGGATTGACATTTTGAGGGGTGTAAAAATGTGGGAGTCAGAAGGATTTGTGAATGTCGGGAGCGACGTGGGCGACTTTCGTCCCCGCTCGCTTGTTTACTTTTGCAAGGGGATTCCCGGGTTAGCAAACCGGATTTAAACATCACGTCATGAGCCCCATACTCTGACGATCTGCTCGAGCTCGTGTTTATCAAGCGTTATATTTTGCTTCTACTGCTATGTTCACTGTTTGTATTTAAGGTCTAGGCACAACAGTAAATACTTCGTCGTCCCGGTGTGAGCATTCTCAGTTGTGGACGAATTTATATCGACATTCAACGTTTGAGTGAATTTGCGTTTTTCAGCACAAATAAAAGCGATAAGAAAGATAAGCTGAGTCATCAGAGTTTAAACATTACGTCATCCAGTAACGTTATAGTCAAAATACTGTGTCACACAATTACACTTTTCGTCACGCCGGTTCGTATAAATAGAGGATCGCGCTAACATTTGTGAAACCTAGGGGGTGGGGAGGGTCAGAATGGCCGGTTAAAATGCCCAGTGGGCTTTCTTGTTTCTGTCTAATTCGTTGCCTACGTTACTCAAACGCCAGAAATTACATTTAACGCGAACCGGATTACCTTCCAACCAAGGAAAATTAAATTCGGTTAAGGACGCTACTCGACCACTGCAATCGCTGTTACTGATAACTTACAAAAAAGGAAAATCTGAAGGTAGAATTTAGCACAGTCCTATCGCACGCCAATTTCATAAAAACCGGTAATCATAAACTCTTTCTTTTTTGAATTTCTCATGGCGAAAATGATCTCTAAAGTCCGAGCGTGGAAGCTGAGACTTCATAAATTCTAAGATCTAGACTACCATAGCCTGCGTGCAGACGTCTCCTAGTTCCTTTGCTGGCAGGCTAGGGTACCACAGCGTCATCTTGAAGTAAATAGATCGACACAGCGCGGACTGATGTCGTCATTAGTACCCAATCGCCATCCAGACATTCGTTGACCTTACATCATCATTAGCTATCATCATGAACCAATCACCGTGCAGTCTTTTGTCACTTTCCCAATACTACCTTGCGGCCCCAGTTTGGACAAATGGAGATTTTTATCTCGTGGTTGCGATAGCAAGTAAGAGATTGTGATCGGGTTGCTGCATTCCCGTGGTTATTTTCGTGAGCTCTCATGTAGTTTCGGTGTTGTTCGTGCGATGGTCGGTATTCCCAAGAAAGTAACTTCGCTGTGTCTTCGGGCCTCTTCTGAGATATTTTCATTATTTTTAGATGGACCAGAAATATAATCAGAGAGGCTGTGAGCCAACTCGTGAATGAAATATTCATACCAAATATATTCTTTCGAAAAGTGTTCTAAAAACCGAAAGTGTTCTGAAAAATTGTTCCGAATTGTCCCACTATAGCTTTGCGAAAATGTTCGGGTTGGTCCTGTGAATCCGAACTCAAAAGTCACTCTATAACACAGCTTTAATTATTGTTATTATTTTCTTTTCGGGCACAAAATGTTTGCATAAGATATCTTTTTTTTTCTTGCGCCGTCTTCCTTGGTTTTTACAATGTTTCAATATCCTGTAAGTTAGCTGTCAAATCATCTCGGACTACTGCCTGTTCGCTTGAATGAACTGTAAACGTCACTTATCTACACCAGCTAAATATAACTTACTCTACACTAAACGGGTTGTCGTTATGGGTTTTCATCGAGTTCGGATGTTGACAAATAACACGAAATGCAATTAAATCGAAATCAGTAGCGCTGAAGCGAACTGACCCGTAATCGAAAGTCGAAATTTCGCGTTATGTTTTTGATTCGTTCTTTTTCGTTCGGATAGATTGCTGAAACTGTTGAATTCACGTTGTTTAAATCTAAAACAGGTAGTTTACCTCAACTTTGTCCTCTATACAGTGTCTTTATATGTAAAAACTCCAAAAAAGCTTAAGTGACTTTCATTTTAAAAGCATTCTAAAAGACAAGGTCGTACTATCATAAAACTATTTTTCTATTCGTAAGTTGTTCTGCGTATTTATCCTGATCGCTCTAAACACTCTTAAATCTGAAGAAATTGGAGTGTCTTTGTGGATTGTAAAAATCAGCTTATTTTAGTTGTACACTTATTCGCCAAAAGATGAAAAACAACAAGGGAAAGCTTAAAGGCAAAAACACAATGCGGACCCGCTGAGGAAACAGCGAAGTTGACTTATTTTTCTTCAAAGAGAAGACTTCAGTACGACTTTCACCGACGGCTCTTCTTGTAGCGTTCAATTGAAAGCTAATTTAGTTGAAGAAGAGTATTGTGAAACTATATTTGCCCTAATGAACCCATTTAAGCTGCTCCCGGTAGCAACTCAACAGACTAGTCAATGTACACAAATACGCTGTCGCATTTCTCATTGATACTTATGCATCCCGCTGGCTGTTTAGTTCTGTCAACCATGAAACAACTTTGCCAAAATAATATTGCCCCTGCATCAGTCAGTTTACTGGCAGAAATTACCCAAAGAATGTTCTCGGTAACTTTCAAGCACACGTAAATTATCGAGGGAAAATGGCAGAAGTTTTCCCCCGCGAAGTATTACACCGGCGTTTTAAAGAACACACCCTGAACTACTTTTGGGAAGCTTTAAGACTCTCTTTTTGGAAAAAAAAAGGTTTAAACCGAGAACTGCTTCGCTTATAGTTACTTAAATAACTTTCTTATTGTAACAGTTCACATTTACACAGGTTCACATGACTAAGACATAAATAAAAATAAATAAATAAATAAATAGATAAATAAATAAATAAAAGAAAAAAAGGGGGGAGAACAAATTTAAGGCAGAGTAGACGGAGAGCAGGATCGATAGAAAAAAAAATAGGGGAAGAACCCGGAAAAAAAATACTTAAGCAAAAATTGGTTATGGATTAAAGAAAAAGGAGGAGATTAAAGTTGTGTAAGAAGCCACTTCTTATAGCGCCTGGAGAATTTTGCACCATCTCTGCTGAAATTGGTTCTCTGAACCTGTCACCATAGAAACTTGTTTTTCAATTTCAAAATTGAATTTCAGCCGTTGCACGTATTCTCCGATACATGGAGAGACATTCTTAAATTTACAACAATAGATATAATATCTTGCAAGGAGCAAACAGTGGTTTAGTAATACATCATCTTCCTCTCCTCCGAAGCCTAAACATTCATACATGTCTAAAACGTGCGAGGCTGGCATAAGATGGATTGAAACGAAAAATTCTTTCACACTTTGCCAAAAAGACTTTGTAACTGAACATTCCCAGTAAAGATGAATTAGTGTTTCCTCGTTTGTTTTGCACAAGTAACAAAGAGCTGTATCCGATATTCGAATTTTGAAAAGAAAGGAATTCGTTGCTATACGTGTGTGGAGGAATTTGAACTGGAAATTCCTTAGTTTAGTACTAATAGTGCATATCCTTGGAAGTGAATAAATAAAAGTCCAGTTCAAATCCTCCACAGGTTGAAGTTTACAGTCTCTTACCCATTTTTCCTGACTCTTTTTAGGGCGAGTAGATTTTTTATTTATTAGGATTTCATAAGCTAATTTGGTTGGCTTAGATGCTGCAAACAGTTTTTGTACTGAAATCCCTTGATCGTTTTCACCTTGTGATTTCATTTTCAAAATCTTCATGGCGGACCTTATGGCCGAGGCTACTCCATAAAATTCAAGGAAGGAAGCATGAAAACAATACTTCTCTTTAAAGTTTCTATAAGTTAAGACCTCACACTCATCATTCATGAGGTCTTTGATATTTTTTACTCCGGCTTTTGCCCAGTTCTTGTAGAAGACAGCCTCTCCAGCAATTCTTACTAATGAGTTGTTCCATATCAGACTACCACTAAAGTCACGTTGGGAGCCAAAAGAATCTCTGTAGTTAAAGTCGGCCCAAATCTCTATAAGTTCTTGGAGGAAATTATCTTTGACATTGAGTTTCGTAGCATATTTTTTACTCAAGCTCCCAAGAAAAACTAATTTGCCTCCCAATTTAGAAAGATGGAAATAAAAAAAAACACTTCCATTTAGATTTGCACTCATCAGAAATATATTTTAATATCCACGCAATCTTCAAAGATTTATTAAATTCCATTATGTCTAACATTTTTTGACCACCATCGCAATAATCAGCTATCATTTCAGTCCGTTTAATTTTGTCACCTTTCCCATCCCACAAGAATTTGAAAAGCAGGTCATTTGTTGCTTTTAACGATTTAGAACATGTACATAGTGACGACATAACGTAGACAAGATGAGATGCAGCTAAAGCCTTTATAACCGTAATTTTTCCCGAAAGCGTTAATCTCTTATTTTGCCAATTGTTAAGGATATCCTCAACTTTCCGAACCTTCTCTTCATAATTCATTTTCATTCCTAAATTTTGATCCGTACAAAACCAAACACCTAAAGCCTTAACTTTGCCATTTGCCCATGTCAAGTTTTTTTCTGGGCACATAATTTGATTTGAACCTGTCTTGGATCCTATCCAAAGAACTTCAGTTTTTTCGCAGTGAACTCGCAGGCCAGACAGTTGACCGAAGCTGTCTAGCAATGCAAAGGATCTCTCGAGTGACGCTTTTGAGCCATCTAGAATCATTGTAGTGTCATCTGCAAACTGACTAATCTTACATTCGATATTTCCTACAGAGATTCCTTTTATTTCGTTATCCCTGCGTGTAGCGGTAGCTAGCACCTCGACACAAAAAATGAAAATGTAAGGTGAGAGCGGACAGCCCTGCCTTACACCCCTACCCAACTCGAAGAAACCCCCTGACCGGCCAGCCATTATTTATTATACAGCTTTGGATATCGGTATAAAATAGACTGATCCAATTAATAAAAGATGAACCAAAACCAAAATGCTCTAGGGTTTTTCGAACAAAAGACCATTCGACAGTATCGAAAGCTTTTTCAAAATCAACGAAGAGGAGTAATCCAGGAATACCTTTTGAGTATGTGTATGAAATAACATTGTTGATTAAGCAAATGTTTTCTGCAATAGAACGGCCTTTCAAGAAGCCAGTCTGATCGTACTCTATTAGATCCGCCAACACAGTCTTGAGACGAGAAGCGATTGCCTTAGACGCAATTTTGTAGTCGCAATTTAGTAGGGTTATAAGCCTCCATTCTTTAATTCGTTTAACGCTTTGTCTTTCTTGGGGATCAATGATATGATACCTCTCCTCTGGGTTATCGCTAACTTACCCTTCTGATAGCTTCTATTAAGGGAACTTATAAGATAAGGAGATATATCCTTCCAGAACACTTTATAAAATTCAGCGGGAAGACCATCTGTACCAGGTGATTTAACGAGTTCCATCGACTTCACTGCTTCTAGGCATTCTTTTTCAGTTACTCACTCTCTGAATTGGTGATTCTAAGTTTAGTCGCTAAATTGGGACAGAAATGCCATTCGCTTCAAATAAAGAAGCTAAAAAATATAATACAAGGACGATAAAACATATTTCACAACTGAAAAATTATGTGGAGCTTTACACTAAGACTATAAACTTAATATTGACGTCAGAGCGACTCTTCAGTTGTTGGCAATCAGCCAAAACAACCGAATGTGCGGTGCGGAAAACCACCAACCTAGATTGAGAAAACAACACCGACTCAGAAGAATAGTCACGATTTCTACTTTTGGAATAAAATACACCAGTTACGCAAAAAGAATTGCTCAAAGGAAAAAAAATTGCAATAGGAGATTAAGCTTTAGCCTGCATATCAGATTTCCTATTAATGAACATTCCTTGAATGAATCGAATAAACACAGAAAAAGGCACAAGAAACCTTCACAAACATAAAACTACATTCATCTTAGCACTTGTTTGCCTAGGTAAGCAAAATGAATTCAAACTTTCGTCTCGAGTGTAGCTACTCGCAAGCAATTCCTTTCGAAGCGGGAATTGATTTCACGGCTATTTTGAACAATTTCTACATTTTTTTTTTTCAAACATTTCACGAAAATTGTCGTTAACATGTAAATCCACAATCAAATAATTTATGTAATTTACTTTACGGTTGAAGTGAAAGAACCACTTGAAAAGCTAAACGATAGTTGCCGGATACTCTGCAGCTGGTCGCTCCAGATCTTCTGTGAAAAAAAAGTATGTCCTCGAACAAGGGTTTCTCGCCTTCAGGCTCTCCAATTTCTTCCATACACGCCGTCCAGTTTAACGATCCCGCCCAGAATGCCGCGACACATCCGGGACTTTTATGCCCTTTCTCGCGCGAACATTTGAAAGCTCATTAGCGAAAGTACACAAAATAACAAAGAAAGTTGGGCAAAGCCGGCCAGCACCACTCAGAAGTTCTAATTTTACGGGGAAACGGTTAGGTGTACTAGTTACCATTCATATGGCTTTTGTAGAAGGGATGTTAATAAAGCAAATGCGACTGTTTTTACGTGTGTAGCTGTTTGGGAAGCATTATCTTTTTCGATCTCAAATGTAGCTCTTTTTTCGCTCCGTCTGTATGGGACCGATACTTTTAGATTGAAAAACTCGGGAAATAAGATGTAAGCAAGTTAGCATTCATATGGCTATTTATGCTTGACATTTAAAGAATCACTTGCCGAGTTTTTGCGCAAATCTGACGGTAGGAAGTATTATCGATTTCAGCTTTTCTGAAACCAACTCCCGCAAAACAAAACTTACATGCAAATACGTCCCACAGAGCCCCCAACGGGAGTTGATTTGACCGCTTTTAAACTTCCCGCGAGTGTTCTAATGAATTCATAACTCCGCCTCCATAAACAACAGAGCGCAAGCCATAGTAATCTTAAAAGCATTGTATTACGGTGTGAGTCAGTAAAGTGTGACAAACTGATAACACCAGAATTCCGCAAAAAAAATTTTTTTCAAAAAAACACACACATGTGTTTTTGCGATCGCTGTATGTTACGCAGATGTTACGTCTCCACGATAACTGCGATCATAAACAGCTTAACGAACACCTCGCACATATTGACCACGCATTGAAGCATATTTCCCTTTCTAGTATGATCCAGATGGTTATTGGCGTAAATAAAAACCTTTTAAATGCTTTGTTCACGCAAAAGCATTATTTTAATAGACACCTGTTGACACAGGGTACTATAAGGCATTACCGCTTTGCTTGAGTTACTTTCGACAACAGCAAACGCATAGTGTATCTACTGCTTCGACCTACGTTTTTGAAATGTCTTCGCGCTGAAGTGATTCGTGATGTGCGATGAAACTCGCTAGACACAAACAGGCCTGTAGCTCTCTCCTCCGCAGAGGCCTCCTACAGTCGCGCTGGGTAGAAACGCGCGGAGGCTGGTAAGAGAGAAAAATTAAAGCGCGCGGGGAATCCCATCGTTCCCCGCGCTCCCTGCGCTCCCGTTTTCTCTCTTCAGTGCTCCCGTGTTTTTTCTTTCACTGGTGTTCACTAACGGGAGCCTCTGCGGAGGAGAGAGGGCCTGTAGACAAACAGGGCAAATTTATTTCTGCAAAGCGTGAGTCAAATTTTTGGCCCTTTTAAGTCGCGCGTGACTAACCTTTCGCAGTTCAAGCTCGCTAGTCAACACACATACCGACAGCCCGGTTTTTTTGCGAATACCATGCCTGCAAAGCGCGCGAAATAATTTTTGTCGCTTCTCTCGTGGTGGGCAGGTAATGCTTCGCGCTCGTCTCAACCGCTTTAAAACCACTTGGTTTGCATAAACTATTTCAGATAACGTTTAGACAGTCCATGATAAAATTTGCTTGCGAACTCTT